>JAMQGT020001835.1:0-17820 GCA_024447675.2 Pterophyllum scalare
ACCAATCCATGGACCTCCATTGTTGGACGAAAACCTTAACAAATACTTTTGAGCTGTGGCATTGCATTCAGTGTTTCTTCATGCACCTCTAGTAATTACTGCTCTGAAATGCCCCCAGCAGACACACTGTTTATTTCTGTTTGAGTAATGTCTGTTTAAAAACCACAGCCTGCAGCATAGGAGCATTGCTTAGCTCAAAGTGTATAAAGATTTAATCCAGCAGGAATCAGCTGGTTGTAGCTGAATACTACAGACTGCAGTAAAGTCAGAAAAAACACACTCTGAGAGGTGAAGAGGTTTTGGTCCTTTCATGGAAATAACTAGGATAAGGAAAAATACACAACATTGAAAGCCTTCTCCTTACATGTTGTGGTCTTCTTCTGCAGGGCGGATCAGGATGCTTCCTCAGGCTGTATTCTTGCTTCATGGTCTCCTGGAAAATGGTCACACTGTCTATGTTCATTGTAATGCTGGAGTAGGGAGGTCAACAGCAGCTGTGTGTGGCCTGCTCATGTATGTCCTCGGGTGGACCCTGAGGAAAGTGCAGTACTTTGTTACAGCAAGGAGACCAGCAGTGTACATTGATGAGGAAGCTTTAGTCCAAGCTCAGGCAAGACTCTCCTCCAGAAGTTCGGCCGGCTGCGATCATCTATATCTTACCCCGAAACATGAGATCTGAGTGGCCCCTTTAAATCTGAAGCTGAATCCTCTGGATTTTTTTGAGAAATAAAATGAATAAAACCCAAAATGATTCTTGACATGAAAAATGAAAAAAAAAATCTGTCTTTCTGTTTTAATACAGTGTATGTAAATGACTCACTTCAGCTGAGTAGCTGTGGAAATGTGGTTGATGTCCAAGTAGCAGAGAGAGTTCTGGCGGCTGCCAGCAGAAATGTTGCAAGCGATCAATCTAACTGATGTGTGAGCTTTTAAAGCTTGGGTAGGCAACGTGTTTTTGGCGTCACTGGACAAATAATCCGTAATAGACTTTCAGCATATTGTAACTCAAGTGTTCTGAAAAGAAACTAGACTCCTGCTCCTCCACTGGGCTCTGTTTCCAGGCCTTAGAAAATCTAGTCCATTATGGGATACTTTAGCCAATCACAAGTCTTTTCAGATGACCAAAATAAAATGAGTAAGAAAAAAAAGGAGTAAAGTAATAAATTCATGTAAGATGTGGCGGTTCAGTTGGTAGCTTTTCCAGCACTGATTCATTTGTAGCTGTATGAATCTCGTGTATACACCTATGTCTATGTGACTGGAGGAGCTTAGAGAGAGATAAGAGCTGCAGGAGGACATCTGTCTACTCCCCCCCCACACACACACACACACCAACACACTCTTTAATGGTTTTACCTCTGCTATTTAGAAAACACACCTTGCAAACTGAGCACTTGGACTCAGCACATGTCCACGTGGGTGTTTGTAAAGGCTTTTTCTTTTAATGCTTTTTGCAGTAATCAATAAACAGAGTTGACGTTCTGAGTGTGCAGCTTTCTGGCTGATAGGGTAAACTGCAGTGAATGAAAGCACCATGCGGGAAAACATACATATAGATACTCGTCTAAAAGCTGAATGTAACAAAACCACAGGAACTGTGCAGAGTGAGATTTCTTAAATAGAAATGTATGTTTTGTTTTTGTCATTTCCCCTCTTTCTTTTCAGAAAAGGAAATGTGTAATTTCCCAGGTTTTGGAGAGGGGACTCAATGCTGCATGAAAATGACACTCTGTGCTAAAGCTACAAATGAAATTTTAGAACTAATATATCAATAATGCCTCTCATAAAGAGAGGAACTCAGCTCCCGGGCATCAAAGAATATAGCTTGCTGTCTCTCTCACTCTCTCTCTCTCTGAGCGCTTGATAGCATTTCATGTTTTATTTACCTGACATTGCTCTTCCAATCATCTCCTAAATAAGAAAAACATCTCTTCTAGACCATTTTAATGCATATATAACAGCTCATTAAGACATGGAACATTATTTGTTGTCAATTCTGAATTTGACTACACCTTTATTGTGCCGCTTTTGCTTTTCTTCAGAAGCTGTTTTTAAGAAAATTAGTGAATTAGACTATGAAAGATTTCTTCCCTCGAGCACAAATCTGTATACTTTTTTTTTTTATTACTTTCTGTGAGTCCCTACAAAAGACAGCACCATTATGAGGGGATCAGCGGGGATGGGTGGGTGGATAGAGCTAAGCACCTGTGCTATTGGAAGTGAATCATTACGGTTTTCTAAAGATCTAAATATATTCACAAAACTGAACTTGAAAAAATAAAATGCTTTTCTATTTTTTTTCTTCTTTTTTTTTCTTTTTAGAAGTAGCAATATTGGTTAGAGAGAAAATTATATGTTATGTCTGTGTGTACTTTATTGCACGCACAATATGTGGGTGCTGGGGTTGTCATTTCTTTGATGTCAGAGTAGCTGATAAACCTGCTGTATTCATTCAAATGGATTACTGCCAGTGATTGATGTTCGAAAGCATTTGAAGGCCATTTGATTTGAGGTTGCCACATTTAGTTGCATTCAAATTAGAATATTAGAGAGCCTTTGCAACTGTCACCGAACGTTTAATAAAGGAAAAATAAATCAAATGCCAGTACACTAGCACCTTTGTTGTGCCGATTGTTTTGGCTTGCAATGTCTGTGCAAGCCATCAGCTTGCATTTATTCTCTTTGCTCCATCTTTTACAGCCGTTCTGAAGCATCTCAGGTCATTTCTTTACATTTCCTTCCACACTTTACCCTCTGGTTTTCTCTTTTCTCTTTCTCTTCCCTCTAACTAGTAGAAGCAGATGCCCCCATCCAACGCCCCACTGTTACCATGAGCTTACTCATCAGGGAATGTTTCTATCTCTAATGATGTATAGTCTTGACTTTACAGTATGCATTGTCTTGAAATTACTTTTGTGGTGATTTGGTGTTGGGTTCAAGTGTCCCGTCACATCTAAGCAGTCACAACCTTGTAAACCTGACTTAAGCATAAAAGCATCCAGTTAAGGATACCCCTGCAGCTGCAACAAGGTGGGCAGATCAGTGGATGGGCCCATATTTAAACTAACTGGGCACACATTATGATATTTTGAGTTTTAACAGAAAGAATTGAATTTCTTCCTTTCCCATGTTCTTTCATATGCTATGCATCAAAGGCTTTCACGACTGGTGAAATCTAATCAGCTGGAGTGCCTGAAAGCACAGAGACACCAGTAAGATGAAACCAAAATACCTGAGCTGTGCCCAGGTACTTTGAAATGATCTCACCAGCTGTGAAGACAGAATTCCATCATTGTTTGCATGGAAACTTATTCCCAGCAACATTGTAAAAGACAGCAATTACCCTCTATTTCTTATAACGCTATCCGCATCAAAATCAGAACTTCACACAACTTCCACACACACCACTGCAGCAAGTTATAAAACATGAACCTAAACTACATATGGATACTAAAGACTGTCGACTGACAATTTCACGATGACCTGAGCTGTCTCTGTGAAAAAGAAATCAAACTGGAAAAGATTAAGCGTTAAATATAACTCTCTCCAGCAGCTTGAAATCAAGCTCTTTCAGAGCAGTTCAATACTCTTAATTCATTGTGCCTTCAAATTTTGAAAGGGCAGCGTATGACTTGAGAAGCTGAACACTCATGAAGCGCAGTCACAGTTTATGCCTCTAGTGAAATACACCAATATTAGCCACAACACTAAAACCACCCACCTAATGTGCCACCAAAACAGCTTGGATCCAGCTTGGATGCAGTTAGGAGCCCTGTGGGGGTCCTTCTGGGTTGCAGTCTGGGACCTCTGAATTGGGTTTGTTTGGGTGAATCCTGCAGATCTTTGATCATATTAGGTTCTGCAGGGTTTTGAGGCTGGCTCCTGGTCAATTACACCAAGAGAAATAACAGAATCAAGTGAATCTGTCACATTCTAACACGTTATCATTTATCATGAAACAATCAAGAAAGCCTTATACACCAAACTGTACTTATTGCTGTAGTTAATCTTAATCTCGTGCTCTTATAAAGTTTATTTAAAACTATTTTGTTGTGTAATGTTTTTATTGCTTCTTCTAAATGTATTGTAGAGTAATCAGCATACAAGGGGATGCAACATTGTACTGTGCAAAAGGTTCGTTTCTTTATATTTTGCTAGGAAAATGGGAAATAGGTGTAGAAACATATTGAAACATTTACAAAAATACATGGAACACATTGTGTGCAGTAAAAATAGAGATTGTACAATTCTGAGGAGCTTGAAAGTCAATATTTGGTGTGACCACCTTTTTTCTTCAGCACAGTCTGAACTCTCTTAGGCAGCTTTCTTGTGATTTCTTTAAGTAGCCTTCAGGAATCGTTCTCCGGGTTTCTTGAAGGACGTTCAAAGCTTTTGTCTTTGCCTTTTGTTCCATCCTCAGTCAAGATGATCTCACTCTGCTTCAATAATGTTGAGGTCTGGGTTCTGGGGAGGCCAATCCATGACTGATTGGGATCTGTGATCAGGAGCTTTTCAGATGGTATTTAGACAGTACTTTTCTGTGTTCATAATTCCATCAGACAAAATCCCCAACACCTCTGGTCGAAATGCACCCCAAAATCATGGCAGTCTCTACCTTGTTTTACAGCTGGCTGGATAACCTAAAATTCTTGTGTAATTTGGCTCAGTCTTTTCTCTCTGTTCCCTTTCCTTAAGAAGGGCTTCTTAACAGCCACTCTTTGGCAAACAGTAGATGGATCAACCAAAGGGCCGGATGCATCTCTCAGGTCCATTTACTTGATGTTTTTGCTGTTTATTACCTGCTGTGAATAGTTTTTTAGAGTTGCCATTTTTGTCCACTACTCGTCCAGTTTCCTGATATTTATCTGTTTTCTGTTTTTTCTGATAAGACTCTGGTCCTCCAAGATGCATGATTTTTTCAATATGAACTTTGTACTTAGAAAAGTATATAATTCATTTTCAATGCAGTTCTATAAAGTTGAACATTCTGCATTCACTTACTATAGAGAAAAAGCTGTTCCAAATGCCCAAGCAAGCCTACAAAGTCACGCATACATAGAGCCACAAATATTCATCACATCAGTCTGGGCACCCCTGGTCAATTTATTTAATAGATTCCAAGTCCAGCTATATAATTTGCATAGTCTGGGCTCACTGTTTTTTTGAGGAAAATCCAGCAATGAAAAATTTGGTCTTAACTTTCCCCCGGGCACAAGTCCAGTCACTCTGGCAGATGCAGACAGTGTTCAGACTTCGCATGTTTGAGTTAGAGTAAATCCAAGGTGAATTTAAACTTCAATAATTAAAGATGTATACTGTACAATCATTCCACCCTAGTTAAAAAATAATAATAATAATTAAAAGCCCAAAATTACCATGACATTTGTGCCCATGGTGAGTGTGTGTCAGCTTCTGACCACAGCTGTGGATAAATTGAATGATTGCTTCCAAAAAAACATGTTTCCGTGGCTGGAAGGATATTTAGCCAGATTTTTAAAAGCTTTGGCTGATAAATGCAGCTTTGTGTTTGAGGTTTGACAAGGCTATTCTTTGTCTGACAAAGAATTCTCTCATTACACGCCTATCTGGAGTTATTCAAAGTAATGGCACCAAGCTTGTTCATTGTTGCTGTACTGCAAAGAGACTTTTGATTTCTAGACACAACTTGATGATGGAATATTAGTGGCTATAATCACTGCCTCCATTTATGAAACTCGGGCACTGCACTCAGTTTAAGGAAATCACTGTTCATCAGAAGGAAAGGAAGGGTGTCGGATGACGTAAAATGATAAATGTAAGAAGTAAGTAATTTGCTTTGACAAGTTCTCACCAAAATCAGTCACTGTGTTACTGTACTGACTTGCTTTCTGTAAAATCCATTTTTGCTGTCAATACCCCTGTTGTTCTTGCGGTCTGTTACACTGCTGCCACCATTGATCAGTGTCAGCTGGACAGATTGCAATGTGAACATGGAGAAGGGAAACAAAGCTGTTTTGCTGTACTGGAAAACAAAGCGGATGGTGTGTCATAGGAAAAAAAATTAAGCAAAAAAAAAAAAAAACACGAGTGATTGAATCGTGTGTTGTGCACAACCCTGACCAAATACTGATGTTTTTATGTATACTCTGTCATGAAATGTTGCAGGGATGTGTCACATTCTTCAGGTCTATATAGATATGATGCCATTTGTCATGCTCAGCAAAGAATGACAGCTCTTCACAGGTAGACACTACGTTCATTGACCTTGGACTTGGCTGATAGAGATGTTTCCCAAGTCAATAAATCCCATCTGATACCTGCAGCTCCGCTCTGGGTCACAGGCCTGCCTGGGAACTGAATTATAATTTCTTTTATATCTCTTTTCTTATACATGAAATTAAACAAACAACATTTTACTGTGGAATTGTTTTCACATTGTGGCATTGTATGTTTGTGTGAAAGTGAACCTCCTCCTTTCCCTTCAAAACTGGTGACTATAAGACAGAACTGGGAGCACACCGTATTCACTACCACCCGACCTGGTAGGAAACACTCGCTGGTGTCCAAATTATTAAGACCGTTCACATTTTTAATGTCCTTGTGATTTTGAGATGAGGATGAAAAGAGGAAGAAGAAGAAAAGACATTTCTTCAAGATCTTCTCCTCAATATAGAGGCCATTGTACAGCTGCAAGGACATGGACTAAATTGCTCTCTTAAAACCTCCTTTTCTAGGAGAAAGTGACAAATGATGCACCTAGACCCTTCTTCAGAGATTACACAGCTCTGAAGAAGGGTCATAGGCTGCAGAAAATTAAAACGGAAGAACCTGAGCAAGCACACAATCTATTTCTGAACTATTTCTGCTGTTTCCTGTGGCTTTTTTGTACTTAACCTTGTTTCTTGTTGCAGACGCTTCACTTCCTGCCCTCGTGTGTTTCCCATCTCTGCGATTGCTCCCCCAAACGCTGCCCCTGCGCCTGAGGTCGGAGGAGCCATTGATTAGGACCTGAAAAGAAGGAAGTGGAAGGCAAATCCAACAGCTAGTAAAGACATAAAACCTATAGACCATAGCAACTGAAAAATAAAAATGACACAATCACTGACTCACTCTGGAAATCAAAATAAATGAAATCATTGAAGGTCTAGAAGCATTCACAGCATTTTGGAGAGGACGTATGCCGTCAGCTCAGGTTTCACATCAGTGAACAACTGCTGGTTACAAAACCATCTTTAGTGTTGTATTTATGCCTTCCTTGATTATTTGCTGTCTTACTTTGATTGGTTGTTTTCTTTACTGTGCTGTGTCAGTTGTGCTTCCCGTCTGTCCTCCCCTGATTATTGTCACCTATTGCTAATTGTATTTATCCGTGTGTCTCCTGTTAGATGATGACTTGATGCCCTTGACTTGTGGATGCTCTTATTACAAGAAATTTTGTAAATCCTTTCTTTCAACAGCAATTGCTGTTGTGTAATGGTTGTGTACTTTGTGTGAGTTTGAGATCAGACTGGATAACAATGCAGGTGAACTGAAGAACTCACCTGGATAGGAAACAGAAATGAGATGAGAAATTAGAAGTTTTATATATTATATATCATTTAAATTACTCATAGCAAAAGAAGGTCCATACTTTTCTTTTCATAGGTGCAACCATAGGTGCATAATTTAAGGACTACAACAATACTGGTCTTGACTGATTTGCGCCATGAAGGACAAACTTCTACGTGTTGTTCATGATAACAAAACAACTGACAGCCTAAAAATGGTTCATTGTTGCAGTCAAGAGCTAAAACAGTCCTTAGCAGTGCATTAAACCTTACTCTAATGCACTTTTCAAATTGAGTGGGGTTATGTTTTTACTTGCTTAACTAATATCTATTTTCTAATCAAGCTAAAAGGATTTTGATTAGACTATCAATGCAAATAGAACCTGTGAAAATATTATTCCAAAATGATTTATGACATTTTTTTCTCTCTTATTTTAGTACTCCAAAGCAGATTTATGGCATAATAAATTAGAGCCTCAGATTGGCAGACATAGTATCATTAAACCATTGTTGGTGGTCTCATTCAAAACAGCATTTCTCTTTCTCAAGGTAGATGGACATCGTTGACAATCTGGCAAAGCAATAACGCTATTTATGCTTTCTAAATCATATTTAATGCTGTTCATTTAGTTTGTTTTTGGTAAATTGTGTTTTTGATCCATTAATCTATCCTCTGAATTTGCAGTAAACAAATGCAATGACATGTCAGAAATGAATGTGCTGTTTGGGTGTGACTGTACTGTACAATGCTTATTTGTCAGTCTGTTTGGACTAAATAAGACTGGACAGGTACACTTTACCATGTAAAAGGAGTTTGTTTGTAGACTTTTTTAGCACATAATTAAGCCTTCGAAGAGAGAGACTAGAGATTGTGTGGCTGTGCATGATAAGTGGGTCTGCCTCCTCGCTCTATAACCATGCCTGAATCAGTGATGCCAGATGCCCGAGCTGACAGTTCGGTTAGCATGGTAATCATGAGATCAATGAGCACTAAATGATCCATTGAAAGACTATGCCTATCATTTTAGCATGTCTCTGCATGGAGAAGGTTAACATGTGATATGCATTTGTAACCTATTTGAAAAAAAAATTAATACATTTTTGTATGTTCATAAGCAGGATTGCTCCTGTGGAAAGATGAATTGTGCTTTCACAATGAGAATCCAAATCATGATGCCAAATTGTCATGCTTTGGCTGTTTTGTTTAGAACACTGAAATATTCCGTAATATTAACTTTAGTGAGATTCAGTCATTAGTCTGTACATTATAACTGTAAGCATCTTTTGAGTTCAGCCACAACTCATTTAAATATATATTTTTGTAATAGAACAAATTTGATTTCACACAGTTTTCCCAACATCATCTTATTTATGACCTCATAGGAGCGCTGACTAAACCATGTCTGTGAATGCATTATTGGTCCTACAAGAGACTCCTCTGATCCCACTGTGTTGGTCATAATGAGAGAGCCCCAGAAGGCCACTGGGGGGAAAGATGGTGACCTAAAGTGAGTTGACAGGGGACAGAGTGTGACTCTAGCATGCTTCATCACCCTCCACATCTTCACTGTTTGACATGGATTCACTGCCAGAACAGATAACATTAACTACAGAGCAGAGAACAAGCATGCAAGATGAATCAAAGTATGACACACACATACACACACACACACACACACACACACACACACTCTCCAAATGCCCTCTTTTCTTCACTGAGCATATTCCTATATATCTACATGGAGAAACTGTTGAATTATTGTAGGCTCTTGTCGCCTTGAGGTGACAGGAGCAGGACCTGTCAAAGAGGTTGAGATCCGCAAGGCATCATCCACCTATTTAGAATGAACAAATGTAATAAAATGAGCAAAAATCACCATTCTGTAATGATTGTCAATGAGAGACGTCCAATGACGTTTGGTGGAATTGTGGGCTGGCCACTGGTCCTCCTGTGGGCGGAGTCTGACTCACTCAGGCCATCCTTCCCACACCTGCTTTGATTGAGCTCAAGCTTCTGGTATTTAAAGATTGGGTGGCGCCGCATTTCTCTGTCAGATCATAAATGTCATCATGGTGGTAATGAAGCCCTCTTTGATAACTACTAGTTTCTGTGTTTTTGTCTGCTAACCCTGTTTCTGTGTCTCCCTCCTAATTGCCTGTTTGAAGCTCACCTTGCAAACTTGTTCATCCATTTCGTTCCTGAGCAGTTCTGCTCTCACCACCCGCCGCTTTTGTCTGAGTCCTCTACTCAACGTCCGCATCTGCAAAAGAAACGGCCTACCAATTACTCATCCACCTGCCCCCTCTCTGCCTCAGCTCACCTTGCCATTCTGAATATCTGCCTGGAACCCCTCCTGTGCACCTGCTTCTACTCCACAAACAAATAAGGCTCAATCATAAGATGCATCTCAACTCACCTTGGCCGCTCCTCTCTCTTTTCTTTTTAAGCCTGTCATGTCTGGCAGTTTTTGCAATCAGAATGATTATCCGAATGTGCTGATGTACCAAACGTATTTGTTTTTACAAAAACAGCTCTATAAGTTTCCTATAGGCTATTCTTGTTAATGTTTGTATTTTTATTTATTTATTTATGCCAGAGCTGACAGGCAATAAGGAAGGGGATAGGAAAGAGTGGAAAGAAAAGAAAAACAAATAAATAAAATAAAGTAAATTTTAAAAAAGGTGGGGGGAGTGAGACAAAAGGGGAGAAAGGGAAAAATATAATCCATAAAAGTAGATATACATACATATTTATATATACACACACACACACACTGCAAACAGCAAGATTGTGCGCAGTGTGTGTGTATGTGTCTCTGTCATGGAATGTACTCAATAATGAGGGTACGAAACTGCAACCATGCCCCCCGCGATCCAGAGGTGAGTAGGAAAGGACCCAGGGGACCCGGGCTGTCCACAGCCCACTAGGAGCTCAGAAGATCCGAGGCCGCACGTCCTGATGGCAACTGCACGTCACCCCAGAGGAGGAAGGGGGGGGACCCCAGACAGAGTACCGACGGCCAAAGGGCATGAGTCCAGAGAGCCAGAGGCAATGAGCAGCCCCCCCCCCGCAGGTCGGCACCCCCGGCACAAGCCAAGCATGCAGCCCCGAGGCCCCAAGCGCACGAGAACAGCCCAACACCCGGCAGACCCCCCCCCCAGCGCCAAGGTGGCCCAAGCCACCCCAAGGCCACAGCCGCCAAGGTTGGCCGCTCCTCTCTAACAGAGATCCCGGTAACATTCCTGTTGCAAGACCTCTCTCCCAAGCCACTCACCTGGGGTCTATTCCAGTAAGCATGTTCAACAAACTGAGTTTAAAAATAAACTCTGTGACTGGCAACTCTGAGTTTCCCATTCCAAATTAGTTGATCAGAGTTAGTTCAATCAACTCTGAATATTAAGCAGGTGCATGGGTAAGGAGTCATTTAAATATATAAGAGTCACATGTCTCAGCTTTTATAGATTCTAAATATTTCAGTACAGAGGATGAGCCATTTTAAATAAAGAGTTCAGATCGTACAGGGACAAATTATACCATAAGGCACAGATCCAGACGGGATGAGCTGGGAAATGACTGGAGCCTGAACTGGATCTGGACCTTATCCGCTCTGAATCCGTGATCCTGATCCATTTTGGATCCCTTTTGCTTGGACATGGTTTGCTGATCCATTATAGAGCCTTTGATCCCTTCAGGCGGTTCCGGTTCTGGGTCAGCCCACTGAGAATGATTTACGTGATTTTCAGTGAAAAATATGTTGAGATTCATACTCTGAATTACAGCCACCATAACTTTCAAAATGTTGATGCGTTTAAATCACTTTAAATACATTTAGTTCAGTTTTCAAGTCTTAAAAGCATTTCAGCCAAATATTCAACATCTCCAGAATCCAGTCATTTTCCCATCAGTGACCTTTTACAACACGGCAAATGATTGATCATTGATCAATGTGTTATGCATCTAAAGCTTTATACAGATAAGTTTGATATAAGATATTCCTTTTTTGTTTCCTTTTTATTGAACCCCAGGGGAGAAATTCAGGTGTCACAGCAGCTCAAGTATGAGGCAACATGCAGGATAAAAAGATTTTTAAAATTTTTTTTAAAAAAAGATGCAATTGTATAAAAAAAAATTGACCTATATAGAAAAAAGTTAAAGGTAACTGTTCTCAACAAGTACACACTGCATCCACTAGTAGTGGATGTATAAGTAATAAACAGACGTACAAAGTGTGGGGTGGATAAAAGGTGCCAAAAGAATAAACAGTAGTGCAGTATGTGCCAGAGTGATTGCTGCAGTAACGTACAGTAAATATTTCAGAGAAACTGGCTGACAGTCTGACAGCTGCATTACTGTGCACAGAGTCACAGAGTTAGGAAGATGGAGACTATAGATTTAATTCAGAGCTGATTATAAATCTGTGATGTTTCGGTCCTTATACACCCTATTGACAAGTGAATGAGTGTAAAAGCGTTCATGTTACATACAAAAAAATAACTAACTGGGATTTCAATGCTTGTACCGACGTAAACATCTGCAATTATATTTTTTGCTCCTCTAAATCACTTTGACAGCGACTTTATGAAGTGTCAGACAGGTGGTTCAGGTGCAGCAGGAGGGGAGGAGTCCGAGAAGACACTCTGAGTTTGTTGAGAAAAACCTGCCAGCGAGCAGGTTTAGTTAATCTTTTTCATGGGTCTAACAGGCAGTTTTAGCCTGAGCATAGATCGTTAAGGGGAGAGCTGCCATTAACGGGTGTGGTTGGTAACTGTATCTAACTAGTGGTGCTACTTGGTTAGGTGCATTACTAGAGGAAGTAAGGTAGGCACTCAGATGCAAGTAGTTAGAACTAAGCAACAAGTTTCTGGCAATTCCTACTAGTATAATACCCTTTAGAAGCAGAGACTCAGACCCTTTAAAAGGAGAACCTGTCCAAACCGCCTGTGCAGGGGTCACTGGGATCTAACAGACCACAGTTATAACACTCCCCCTTCTGACATACATCTAAAAAAAAATGCCAACCTGGTCTTCATACATGTTCTCATTTCTGTGCACCACCCTCTTTCCCTTTTTCTCTGTTTGTCATTTCATAGCTATCAGGGCATCTACCAGGCCTGAGAGCTGCTGGAGTCCACAGCGAGGACAAACTGCAGCCTCAGGCCTAGCTCGTTGCTAGATCATTTATCGGTCATCTTCATTATCAATAAATACTGTTTCTTATTTGGGGTTGTGGTCCTTCCCTATGGTATTTAATACAGTGGGGGTGGGGGAGGGGGCCAAATTGATTGTATAAAGTTGGGGGTTTTAGTGTGCTGAAAGCTGGTGATGTGCATCTTATCATTAACATGGTATTATGAGGCTAACTAGATGATAGCTCACTTCTTAAAATGTGAAGCAAATTAAGATTACCCATCAGCTAATGGGCCATCTTTGGACCTGATGTTATTTCCTCCTTCTCAGCGTTACACCATGTGGCCTGATAGATAACTCTTGCAGGGTAATTTCTCTGTCTATGTTTGGCAACAACACCCTTCAGTGGAAACCAAAATTGCTTTGTGGGGCTTTTTCTTTCCCAGATGAAAGCCTGCAGTCATACTTGTTAAGCTAAGCCGGGAGGTGAAAAGAGGAAAAGCTCAGGTGCTGTCAGTACCATCAAAAGTTCATTTGGTGTGTTCATTGTGCCTTTGGATGATGAATCCGAAAACCATTAATAGACGGTCCTGTGTGTGGAGGAATGCAGAGACATATGGCTGCCACTGCGCAGGTCCACCAGACTCATAAATCACCACTGACAGCGGATAATGAATGCAGGCCTATCAGATAAGATTGGTTTGCCCATCTGTATATAAGCTCTCTAAAGTAGTCACAGAATTTTTATTTACAAGAAAATCAGTGTTCAATATGAACTATGTGTGCCAGTATGGATACGTTAAAGCCATGATGAAAAACACTGTCAGCTACAGCTACAACTATGAACTACAGTAAGCCTCCCATGCTTAAAATAATTGCAACAACAACTTTATTTTAATATAATCAACGATACGTATTATTTCCAACTTTCTGCATTATGCCTATTCTTCTCTTGATTTTTTCTCCCTCTGCTTTGCCTTCATTACTGATTTACTGTTCTCAGCACATCTGGACCCCACAGCTGGACAGATGGAAAGTAGATGAGTCCTGTCTCTATTCTGGGGATTTAGCCAGGTGTTCCGAACTTACTTCAGGAATATATTTGTGCAATCAAATCCCAGAAGATATTAGTAAGGGCCTTTAGGCACCACCTTCGAGGCATCAGTGTCTGGTTGTTGAGTCGGAATATGATTGCAAAACCTTGAGGCAATATTCAGAGGCAAATTAGTTTTGCAAAGGAGGCTAATATTAAATCGCAAGTTGTCATATACTGTTAAAAAAAGCTGACATATTAAGGGAAGAATTTTGGTGGAGTTCATATAGTAGTTAATGAGCCATTTGAAGAATTTACCTCCACAGTCAAATCATGCAAACTAAGACTGGCTTATAATGACTTTGCAAATAAAGCATCAACAGAAAGAAGTTTGCGCTGTTTGACTTCACATGTATTTTTTTTTTGTCTTCAGAAAAGAAAGTTCCATTCTGTTCAGTGTCAATCTTTCAACCTGAGTATACAACTTATCTCTTTCTCACTCCGCTCTCTCTCTCTACACACACACACACTTGCATGTATACACACACACACACACATATATATATATATATATATATATATATATATATATATATATATATATATATATATATACACATATATATATATACACAGTTTCGCATGAAATCTCTACCTAAATTATCCTACAACTCTGGGGGCCTGTGAGAACTGCCAAGTTGATGGGAAGGCAAGAGGGGATTGTGGGTAATTTCATGTCACATTTCCAGCAAACGGATGTCTCTTTGGATGGATAATAGCCTACAGCACACGCTGACTGAAAAGGCAAAGTCACAGTGCACCTTTTCGTCAAATAAAGACAGTTTTATGAAGATTTTTCTGAGGGGGATTTTTCCATTTATAAATTAGCATAGGCATTTGAAAATTGGTTGTTTCCCTGACTACTGCCGCCCTGGTTTTACTGCCGCTGCTAATAATACACTGCAAGTGGCAAGTGAGTATCTTGAAATACTTAGACAAGATATCCAAGCAACTTTTCTCATTTAATATCATTCATGGTGAGTCAGCACACAAAGGCCCAATTTACTCCATCCTCTTTTGTGCATTTTGTTTGGACATGTAAGCTCTTTATTTGTGCTTGTGCCACCTATTCACATCACTGGATTCATTTACTTTATCTAATTCCTAAATCCCTGCATTTTTTATAAAATTGTTTGTGAATTAAAAATCAGCACGATTTCAGCTCTTGTTCAAACATTTCTGTCATGGTCCTGGGTTCTTGTTTAGTATTTGTTGAGTTTGGACTCCTGCTTTGATTTCATAATGTTCTTTCAGTGTTTCTAATGTTCTTATAGTCCCAGTGTCCCCAGTGTTTTCCTGTCATTGCCTTCCTCAGTCTTGCAGTCTTGTCTATGTGTTGGTGCCTTTGTATTCCCGATTGTCATGTCCTGTTTATTTTGGTAATTGCTTTTTCTTGTGTGTCTCCTGTGTTTTTTCTTCCGGTCTTTGCTTTTCCTCCTTTGTGATTGTGTTTCCACCTGTGTAGTAAAAAAATTACCAAGTGCTGGAGCAGGAAAGTCCTCTTAATCTATCTTTCCATCCTTTTTATTGTTGGAGATGAAGCAGACTGTATACCCTGCCTCTCCCTGTCCTGTGTGTTGGCCCTCTAGCAGCTATCTTGGTAATTTACAGTATCTTAGAAACCAGATCAGGGAATAACATCACTCAATTTGAGTTGTAAGATCTCCAGACCAGTCTTCTTTACAGAAATCTGAGGGCATCTAACGGGACGTCTTTACCTGTTCCAAATCCCTTTTTGTAAAACTAACAGACCTAAATGTGAAATTGAGGCAGCAGCAAACATGTTTCATTTTCAGCACTGCATGAAAAATAAAAGCTTTATGCAAATGTAAAAACTTATCAACATGTCGTGAAATATTAACTGCTGCTGATGTGTGACAGGGACATGAATCCGTCTTGAATAATTCGCCATCCTGTAACAATGTCTTCCTGTTTTCTCTTATGCCAGGCACCATTAAATGTCTCTCAATAGTTGTCTCTACTATAAGAGCGTGCCTGCATATAAATGTTGCTCTTACCAAACAGTAATGCGCTGCCAATTTTCAAGAACAAGGATGATGTGCAGAGCTGGGTTAAGGAGAGAGGTTACAATCAGTGAGCAGCAGTACGGCTTTATGCTTTATGCTGAAAATGAGCATGACAGATGAGATGTTTGCTTCGGGAGTGTTGATGGAGGTCCACCGTGTCCATGTGGAAATAGAGAAAGCATATGACAGGGTGTCATAAGAGGAACTATGGTACTGAATGAAGAAGTCAGGAGCAGCAGATAAGTATGTGAAGGTGCTACAGGACATGCACGAGGAAAGTAAGACAGGTGCAGAGGAGGGATTGTGGATATAATGGAAAAGAGAAAGACCACAGAGAACATTTATGGATGTAGTGAAGAGGACACGCAGAGGGTTGATGTGTGAGAGGAGGATGTTAGGCACAGGGTGAGATGAAAGCAGATGACCCTCTGTGGTGACCCCTGAAAAGGAGCAGCCAAAAGAAGAAGAAGGAAACAGCAATGCATCATTTTTACACACTTTCTCAACTCTCTTCCATCCTTTGATCTCTCCAAAAGGTAATTATTTTTCTCCGTCAATTTTTTTGCTGCTCTTTTGTCAGATTGCTCATTTAAAAGTAAAGAAGTTGTAATCTAATCTGGGTCGCCTACAGCCTGTGAACCTCATACTCTATTCCACCAGTTTCACATTTCCTCAGATAATGCATCATTACTGTACTTATACCGCTGAGGCCTGACGACACTGATTCATTGTTTTGGTCTGACTTTAAATTATTTTGCCATCTTGACATTTTGAAAATTGGAAATGTCTAATATGAACTTTGCCACCATTTCCTTCAAAGCCCCACCACCACCACCACCATCCAACACACACACACACACACACAATTACATATATGTATTGTATTGGTATTTGTTTCAATTTGTCAAGAGAAAAGTGGGAATGCTTTGGACTTGCACACTTGTAAAGGAGAAGAGGAAAATGAATGGGGGATTAATAACTCAATACAATGGCTTCAACCCACATGCCTATTTCATATAAAACAAAGAAACACGGGAATCAGAGAAAATTGTATCCTTTGGTCTCCTAATAAGGAGTGTGTGTGCTAATTTATGCCAATCGATGCTGCAAAAACATTAAGAAATCATTCTGTGTGAAAGCAGTATTTGCAGGGTACATTGTACTTCTCTCTTACGAATATTTGCCCAGGTACCCTGTCGAAAACCAACTGCATCATTTTGAAAAGTCCTTGACAAGTAAAAACAAACAGACAGCATTCATCTTAGCTGTAGGTACGGTGGTGTTTTCGCAGAAGATTTGTCATGCCCCGAGGTATATACGGTGTTCTGTATTTCAGACTTCTGAAGCACTTCACTTGTCTTTTCTAAAGTTCCATTCACAGCACAATCTCTCATTTCCACACAGCAGAAATATCCTCCCCCTTACTTTTGTGATTATTTCTTTTGATTTAAAACCAAAAGGTTTACATCAAAAGATAAACTCCGTACAGTTCCAACTGGCTACAGAGTATCCATCACTGTAAGGACTCTCAGGTAATCATGTTTGGTGGGTCAAACCTTAAACGCCAAGGATGGACTTCAGTCCTAGCACTACGCTGTCAGGAGACTTGGCCCTGAACACTGACTTTCACTGACAGCCGCCTCATTGGCCCACCAAGAAGGTTGCCTTTGCTGCTTAAGCCCTCCTGCTGGTGCAATATGTCCATCTATGCACTTGCTTGCTTGGTGCACACTGTCCTGCCAAACATTTCCCCCATTTCAGACACCAGAAAGGAAGCTATCTGGCTGGAAAGAACCAGAGAGAGGAGTAAGCAGAGAGTGCATATATACAGTGCGGCCTTTACACTCATTTCACAATCATTACATCAAATTGACTTTTTAAACACACGCTTTTATCACCTTGAGCATGTCAATAACAGCTTCAAAGCTTTGCGTTCTTGAGTAGAAAATTCTCATCCGTCTCATGCTTCAATGAATAAACAGTCTTGAGTGGCAGCCTCTGAAAATATCCTGCAGCAATACTGGAATCTTAACCAAGTACTTACAG